>OX155662.1:9798675-9832842 GCA_944567765.1 Carterocephalus palaemon | reverse complement strand
CTTAGACGTTATTTTTCCGTATTGGCTTGCATTACGCCGCCCCTTCGCAACTGTTTACATATAGTAGTTACACCCGTACTTTTGGCACCAGAGCCTTTTCATTTTCTTCAAATTTTCCAAAATTTTCTTTAAAAATTATTAGTTTTTCCTCCACCGTTCCCCCAATTTTCGGCCAAATTCAAAATTTCCTCTACAGTTGGATAGGTCTCGGCGAACCGCATTCGGGGAGCCAAATTTTGCCCCCCCCACCCACCCTTTCTCGATTTATCGGCGATTTGAAAATCGGCTGTACCAATACGAAACAATAACCTAACCTAACCTAACCTAACCGTTTCGAAACAAATTTTAAGAAATCATATCTTAGACGTTATTTTTCCGTATTGGCTTGCATTACGCCGCCCCTTCGCAACTGTTTACATATAGTAGTTACACCCGTACTTTTGGCACCAGAGCCTTTTCATTTTCTTCAAATTTTCCAAAATTTTCTTTAAAAATTATTAGTTTTTCCTCCACCGTTCCCCCAATTTTCGGCCAAATTCAAAATTTCCTCTACAGTTGGATAGGTCTCGGCGAACCGCATTCGGGGAGCCAAATTTTGCCCCCCCCCACCCACCCTTTCTCGATTTATCGGCGATTTGAAAATCGGCTGTACCAATACGAAACAATAACCTAACCTAACCTAACCTAACCTAACCTAACCTAACCTAACCTAACCTAACCTAACCGTTTCGAAACAAATTTTAAGAAATCATATCTTAGACGTTATTTTTCCGTATTGGCTTGCATTACGCCGCCCCTTCGCAACTGTTTACATATAGTAGTTACACCCGTACTTTTGGCACCAGAGCCTTTTCATTTTCTTCAAATTTTCCAAAATTTTCTTTAAAAATTATTAGTTTTTCCTCCACCGTTCCCCCAATTTTCGGCCAAATTCAAAATTTCCTCTACAGTTGGATAGGTCTCGGCGAACCGCATTCGGGGAGCCAAATTTTGCCCCCCCCACCCACCCTTTCTCGATTTATCGGCGATTTGAAAATCGGCTGTACCAATACGAAACAATAACCTAACCTAACCTAACCTAACCTAACCTAACCTAACCTAACCTAACCTAACCTAACCGTTTCGAAACAAATTTTAAGAAATCATATCTTAGACGTTATTTTTCCGTATTGGCTTGCATTACGCCGCCCCTTCGCAACTGTTTACATATAGTAGTTACACCCGTACTTTTGGCACCAGAGCCTTTTCATTTTCTTCAAATTTTCCAAAATTTTCTTTAAAAATTATTAGTTTTTCCTCCACCGTTCCCCCAATTTTCGGCCAAATTCAAAATTTCCTCTACAGTTGGATAGGTCTCGGCGAACCGCATTCGGGGAGCCAAATTTTGCCCCCCCCACCCACCCTTTCTCGATTTATCGGCGATTTGAAAATCGGCTGTACCAATACGAAACAATAACCTAACCTAACCTAACCTAACCTAACCTAACCTAACCTAACCTAACCTAACCTAACCGTTTCGAAACAAATTTTAAGAAATCATATCTTAGACGTTATTTTTCCGTATTGGCTTGCATTACGCCGCCCCTTCGCAACTGTTTACATATAGTAGTTACACCCGTACTTTTGGCACCAGAGCCTTTTCATTTTCTTCAAATTTTCCAAAATTTTCTTTAAAAATTATTAGTTTTTCCTCCACCGTTCCCCCAATTTTCGGCCAAATTCAAAATTTCCTCTACAGTTGGATAGGTCTCGGCGAACCGCATTCGGGGAGCCAAATTTTGCCCCCCCCACCCACCCTTTCTCGATTTATCGGCGATTTGAAAATCGGCTGTACCAATACGAAACAATAACCTAACCTAACCTAACCTAACCTAACCTAACCTAACCTAACCTAACCTAACCTAACCGTTTCGAAACAAATTTTAAGAAATCATATCTTAGACGTTATTTTTCCGTATTGGCTTGCATTACGCCGCCCCTTCGCAACTGTTTACATATAGTAGTTACACCCGTACTTTTGGCACCAGAGCCTTTTCATTTTCTTCAAATTTTCCAAAATTTTCATTAAAAATTATTAGTTTTTCCTCCACCGTTCCCCCAATTTTCGGCCAAATTCAAAATTTCCTCTACAGTTGGATAGGTCTCGGCGAACCGCATTCGGGGAGCCAAATTTTGCCCCCCCCACCCACCCTTTCTCGATTTATCGGCGATTTGAAAATCGGCTGTACCAATACGAAACAATAACCTAACCTAACCTAACCTAACCTAACCTAACCTAACCTAACCTAACCTAACCGTTTCGAAACAAATTTTAAGAAATCATATCTTAGACGTTATTTTTCCGTATTGGCTTGCATTACGCCGCCCCTTCGCAACTGTTTACATATAGTAGTTACACCCGTACTTTTGGCACCAGAGCCTTTTCATTTTCTTCAAATTTTCCAAAATTTTCTTTAAAAATTATTAGTTTTTCCTCCACCGTTCCCCCAATTTTCGGCCAAATTCAAAATTTCCTCTACAGTTGGATAGGTCTCGGCGAACCGCATTCGGGGAGCCAAATTTTGCCCCCCCCCACCCACCCTTTCTCGATTTATCGGCGATTTGAAAATCGGCTGTACCAATACGAAACAATAACCTAACCTAACCTAACCTAACCTAACCTAACCTAACCTAACCTAACCTAACCTAACCGTTTCGAAACAAATTTTAAGAAATCATATCTTAGACGTTATTTTTCCGTATTGGCTTGCATTACGCCGCCCCTTCGCAACTGTTTACATATAGTAGTTACACCCGTACTTTTGGCACCAGAGCCTTTTCATTTTCTTCAAATTTTCCAAAATTTTCTTTAAAAATTATTAGTTTTTCCTCCACCGTTCCCCCAATTTTCGGCCAAATTCAAAATTTCCTCTACAGTTGGATAGGTCTCGGCGAACCGCATTCGGGGAGCCAAATTTTGCCCCCCCCACCCACCCTTTCTCGATTTATCGGCGATTTGAAAATCGGCTGTACCAATACGAAACAATAACCTAACCTAACCTAACCTAACCTAACCTAACCTAACCTAACCTAACCTAACCTAACCGTTTCGAAACAAATTTTAAGAAATCATATCTTAGACGTTATTTTTCCGTATTGGCTTGCATTACGCCGCCCCTTCGCAACTGTTTACATATAGTAGTTACACCCGTACTTTTGGCACCAGAGCCTTTTCATTTTCTTCAAATTTTCCAAAATTTTCTTTAAAAATTATTAGTTTTTCCTCCACCGTTCCCCCAATTTTCGGCCAAATTCAAAATTTCCTCTACAGTTGGATAGGTCTCGGCGAACCGCATTCGGGGAGCCAAATTTTGCCCCCCCCACCCACCCTTTCTCGATTTATCGGCGATTTGAAAATCGGCTGTACCAATACGAAACAATAACCTAACCTAACCTAACCTAACCTAACCTAACCTAACCTAACCTAACCTAACCTAACCGTTTCGAAACAAATTTTAAGAAATCATATCTTAGACGTTATTTTTCCGTATTGGCTTGCATTACGCCGCCCCTTCGCAACTGTTTACATATAGTAGTTACACCCGTACTTTTGGCACCAGAGCCTTTTCATTTTCTTCAAATTTTCCAAAATTTTCTTTAAAAATTATTAGTTTTTCCTCCACCGTTCCCCCAATTTTCGGCCAAATTCAAAATTTCCTCTACAGTTGGATAGGTCTCGGCGAACCGCATTCGGGGAGCCAAATTTTGCCCCCCCCACCCACCCTTTCTCGATTTATCGGCGATTTGAAAATCGGCTGTACCAATACGAAACAATAACCTAACCTAACCTAACCTAACCTAACCTAACCTAACCTAACCTAACCTAACCTAACCGTTTCGAAACAAATTTTAAGAAATCATATCTTAGACGTTATTTTTCCGTATTGGCTTGCATTACGCCGCCCCTTCGCAACTGTTTACATATAGTAGTTACACCCGTACTTTTGGCACCAGAGCCTTTTCATTTTCTTCAAATTTTCCAAAATTTTCATTAAAAATTATTAGTTTTTCCTCCACCGTTCCCCCAATTTTCGGCCAAATTCAAAATTTCCTCTACAGTTGGATAGGTCTCGGCGAACCGCATTCGGGGAGCCAAATTTTGCCCCCCCCACCCACCCTTTCTCGATTTATCGGCGATTTGAAAATCGGCTGTACCAATACGAAACAATAACCTAACCTAACCTAACCTAACCTAACCTAACCTAACCTAACCTAACCTAACCGTTTCGAAACAAATTTTAAGAAATCATATCTTAGACGTTATTTTTCCGTATTGGCTTGCATTACGCCGCCCCTTCGCAACTGTTTACATATAGTAGTTACACCCGTACTTTTGGCACCAGAGCCTTTTCATTTTCTTCAAATTTTCCAAAATTTTCTTTAAAAATTATTAGTTTTTCCTCCACCGTTCCCCCAATTTTCGGCCAAATTCAAAATTTCCTCTACAGTTGGATAGGTCTCGGCGAACCGCATTCGGGGAGCCAAATTTTGCCCCCCCCCACCCACCCTTTCTCGATTTATCGGCGATTTGAAAATCGGCTGTACCAATACGAAACAATAACCTAACCTAACCTAACCTAACCTAACCTAACCTAACCTAACCTAACCTAACCTAACCGTTTCGAAACAAATTTTAAGAAATCATATCTTAGACGTTATTTTTCCGTATTGGCTTGCATTACGCCGCCCCTTCGCAACTGTTTACATATAGTAGTTACACCCGTACTTTTGGCACCAGAGCCTTTTCATTTTCTTCAAATTTTCCAAAATTTTCTTTAAAAATTATTAGTTTTTCCTCCACCGTTCCCCCAATTTTCGGCCAAATTCAAAATTTCCTCTACAGTTGGATAGGTCTCGGCGAACCGCATTCGGGGAGCCAAATTTTGCCCCCCCCACCCACCCTTTCTCGATTTATCGGCGATTTGAAAATCGGCTGTACCAATACGAAACAATAACCTAACCTAACCTAACCTAACCTAACCTAACCTAACCTAACCTAACCTAACCTAACCGTTTCGAAACAAATTTTAAGAAATCATATCTTAGACGTTATTTTTCCGTATTGGCTTGCATTACGCCGCCCCTTCGCAACTGTTTACATATAGTAGTTACACCCGTACTTTTGGCACCAGAGCCTTTTCATTTTCTTCAAATTTTCCAAAATTTTCTTTAAAAATTATTAGTTTTTCCTCCACCGTTCCCCCAATTTTCGGCCAAATTCAAAATTTCCTCTACAGTTGGATAGGTCTCGGCGAACCGCATTCGGGGAGCCAAATTTTGCCCCCCCCACCCACCCTTTCTCGATTTATCGGCGATTTGAAAATCGGCTGTACCAATACGAAACAATAACCTAACCTAACCTAACCTAACCTAACCTAACCTAACCTAACCTAACCTAACCTAACCGTTTCGAAACAAATTTTAAGAAATCATATCTTAGACGTTATTTTTCCGTATTGGCTTGCATTACGCCGCCCCTTCGCAACTGTTTACATATAGTAGTTACACCCGTACTTTTGGCACCAGAGCCTTTTCATTTTCTTCAAATTTTCCAAAATTTTCTTTAAAAATTATTAGTTTTTCCTCCACCGTTCCCCCAATTTTCGGCCAAATTCAAAATTTCCTCTACAGTTGGATAGGTCTCGGCGAACCGCATTCGGGGAGCCAAATTTTGCCCCCCCCACCCACCCTTTCTCGATTTATCGGCGATTTGAAAATCGGCTGTACCAATACGAAACAATAACCTAACCTAACCTAACCTAACCGTTTCGAAACAAATTTTAAGAAATCATATCTTAGACGTTATTTTTCCGTATTGGCTTGCATTACGCCGCCCCTTCGCAACTGTTTACATATAGTAGTTACACCCGTACTTTTGGCACCAGAGCCTTTTCATTTTCTTCAAATTTTCCAAAATTTTCTTTAAAAATTATTAGTTTTTCCTCCACCGTTCCCCCAATTTTCGGCCAAATTCAAAATTTCCTCTACAGTTGGATAGGTCTCGGCGAACCGCATTCGGGGAGCCAAATTTTGCCCCCCCCACCCACCCTTTCTCGATTTATCGGCGATTTGAAAATCGGCTGTACCAATACGAAACAATAACCTAACCTAACCTAACCTAACCTAACCTAACCTAACCTAACCTAACCTAACCTAACCGTTTCGAAACAAATTTTAAGAAATCATATCTTAGACGTTATTTTTCCGTATTGGCTTGCATTACGCCGCCCCTTCGCAACTGTTTACATATAGTAGTTACACCCGTACTTTTGGCACCAGAGCCTTTTCATTTTCTTCAAATTTTCCAAAATTTTCTTTAAAAATTATTAGTTTTTCCTCCACCGTTCCCCCAATTTTCGGCCAAATTCAAAATTTCCTCTACAGTTGGATAGGTCTCGGCGAACCGCATTCGGGGAGCCAAATTTTGCCCCCCCCACCCACCCTTTCTCGATTTATCGGCGATTTGAAAATCGGCTGTACCAATACGAAACAATAACCTAACCTAACCTAACCTAACCGTTTCGAAACAAATTTTAAGAAATCATATCTTAGACGTTATTTTTCCGTATTGGCTTGCATTACGCCGCCCCTTCGCAACTGTTTACATATAGTAGTTACACCCGTACTTTTGGCACCAGAGCCTTTTCATTTTCTTCAAATTTTCCAAAATTTTCTTTAAAAATTATTAGTTTTTCCTCCACCGTTCCCCCAATTTTCGGCCAAATTCAAAATTTCCTCTACAGTTGGATAGGTCTCGGCGAACCGCATTCGGGGAGCCAAATTTTGCCCCCCCCACCCACCCTTTCTCGATTTATCGGCGATTTGAAAATCGGCTGTACCAATACGAAACAATAACCTAACCTAACCTAACCTAACCTAACCTAACCTAACCTAACCTAACCTAACCTAACCGTTTCGAAACAAATTTTAAGAAATCATATCTTAGACGTTATTTTTCCGTATTGGCTTGCATTACGCCGCCCCTTCGCAACTGTTTACATATAGTAGTTACACCCGTACTTTTGGCACCAGAGCCTTTTCATTTTCTTCAAATTTTCCAAAATTTTCTTTAAAAATTATTAGTTTTTCCTCCACCGTTCCCCCAATTTTCGGCCAAATTCAAAATTTCCTCTACAGTTGGATAGGTCTCGGCGAACCGCATTCGGGGAGCCAAATTTTGCCCCCCCCACCCACCCTTTCTCGATTTATCGGCGATTTGAAAATCGGCTGTACCAATACGAAACAATAACCTAACCTAACCTAACCTAACCTAACCTAACCTAACCTAACCTAACCTAACCTAACCGTTTCGAAACAAATTTTAAGAAATCATATCTTAGACGTTATTTTTCCGTATTGGCTTGCATTACGCCGCCCCTTCGCAACTGTTTACATATAGTAGTTACACCCGTACTTTTGGCACCAGAGCCTTTTCATTTTCTTCAAATTTTCCAAAATTTTCATTAAAAATTATTAGTTTTTCCTCCACCGTTCCCCCAATTTTCGGCCAAATTCAAAATTTCCTCTACAGTTGGATAGGTCTCGGCGAACCGCATTCGGGGAGCCAAATTTTGCCCCCCCCACCCACCCTTTCTCGATTTATCGGCGATTTGAAAATCGGCTGTACCAATACGAAACAATAACCTAACCTAACCTAACCTAACCTAACCTAACCTAACCTAACCTAACCTAACCGTTTCGAAACAAATTTTAAGAAATCATATCTTAGACGTTATTTTTCCGTATTGGCTTGCATTACGCCGCCCCTTCGCAACTGTTTACATATAGTAGTTACACCCGTACTTTTGGCACCAGAGCCTTTTCATTTTCTTCAAATTTTCCAAAATTTTCTTTAAAAATTATTAGTTTTTCCTCCACCGTTCCCCCAATTTTCGGCCAAATTCAAAATTTCCTCTACAGTTGGATAGGTCTCGGCGAACCGCATTCGGGGAGCCAAATTTTGCCCCCCCCCACCCACCCTTTCTCGATTTATCGGCGATTTGAAAATCGGCTGTACCAATACGAAACAATAACCTAACCTAACCTAACCTAACCTAACCTAACCTAACCTAACCTAACCTAACCTAACCGTTTCGAAACAAATTTTAAGAAATCATATCTTAGACGTTATTTTTCCGTATTGGCTTGCATTACGCCGCCCCTTCGCAACTGTTTACATATAGTAGTTACACCCGTACTTTTGGCACCAGAGCCTTTTCATTTTCTTCAAATTTTCCAAAATTTTCTTTAAAAATTATTAGTTTTTCCTCCACCGTTCCCCCAATTTTCGGCCAAATTCAAAATTTCCTCTACAGTTGGATAGGTCTCGGCGAACCGCATTCGGGGAGCCAAATTTTGCCCCCCCCACCCACCCTTTCTCGATTTATCGGCGATTTGAAAATCGGCTGTACCAATACGAAACAATAACCTAACCTAACCTAACCTAACCTAACCTAACCTAACCTAACCTAACCTAACCTAACCGTTTCGAAACAAATTTTAAGAAATCATATCTTAGACGTTATTTTTCCGTATTGGCTTGCATTACGCCGCCCCTTCGCAACTGTTTACATATAGTAGTTACACCCGTACTTTTGGCACCAGAGCCTTTTCATTTTCTTCAAATTTTCCAAAATTTTCTTTAAAAATTATTAGTTTTTCCTCCACCGTTCCCCCAATTTTCGGCCAAATTCAAAATTTCCTCTACAGTTGGATAGGTCTCGGCGAACCGCATTCGGGGAGCCAAATTTTGCCCCCCCCACCCACCCTTTCTCGATTTATCGGCGATTTGAAAATCGGCTGTACCAATACGAAACAATAACCTAACCTAACCTAACCTAACCTAACCTAACCTAACCTAACCTAACCTAACCTAACCGTTTCGAAACAAATTTTAAGAAATCATATCTTAGACGTTATTTTTCCGTATTGGCTTGCATTACGCCGCCCCTTCGCAACTGTTTACATATAGTAGTTACACCCGTACTTTTGGCACCAGAGCCTTTTCATTTTCTTCAAATTTTCCAAAATTTTCTTTAAAAATTATTAGTTTTTCCTCCACCGTTCCCCCAATTTTCGGCCAAATTCAAAATTTCCTCTACAGTTGGATAGGTCTCGGCGAACCGCATTCGGGGAGCCAAATTTTGCCCCCCCCACCCACCCTTTCTCGATTTATCGGCGATTTGAAAATCGGCTGTACCAATACGAAACAATAACCTAACCTAACCTAACCTAACCTAACCTAACCTAACCTAACCTAACCTAACCTAACCGTTTCGAAACAAATTTTAAGAAATCATATCTTAGACGTTATTTTTCCGTATTGGCTTGCATTACGCCGCCCCTTCGCAACTGTTTACATATAGTAGTTACACCCGTACTTTTGGCACCAGAGCCTTTTCATTTTCTTCAAATTTTCCAAAATTTTCATTAAAAATTATTAGTTTTTCCTCCACCGTTCCCCCAATTTTCGGCCAAATTCAAAATTTCCTCTACAGTTGGATAGGTCTCGGCGAACCGCATTCGGGGAGCCAAATTTTGCCCCCCCCACCCACCCTTTCTCGATTTATCGGCGATTTGAAAATCGGCTGTACCAATACGAAACAATAACCTAACCTAACCTAACCTAACCTAACCTAACCTAACCTAACCTAACCTAACCGTTTCGAAACAAATTTTAAGAAATCATATCTTAGACGTTATTTTTCCGTATTGGCTTGCATTACGCCGCCCCTTCGCAACTGTTTACATATAGTAGTTACACCCGTACTTTTGGCACCAGAGCCTTTTCATTTTCTTCAAATTTTCCAAAATTTTCTTTAAAAATTATTAGTTTTTCCTCCACCGTTCCCCCAATTTTCGGCCAAATTCAAAATTTCCTCTACAGTTGGATAGGTCTCGGCGAACCGCATTCGGGGAGCCAAATTTTGCCCCCCCCCACCCACCCTTTCTCGATTTATCGGCGATTTGAAAATCGGCTGTACCAATACGAAACAATAACCTAACCTAACCTAACCTAACCTAACCTAACCTAACCTAACCTAACCTAACCTAACCGTTTCGAAACAAATTTTAAGAAATCATATCTTAGACGTTATTTTTCCGTATTGGCTTGCATTACGCCGCCCCTTCGCAACTGTTTACATATAGTAGTTACACCCGTACTTTTGGCACCAGAGCCTTTTCATTTTCTTCAAATTTTCCAAAATTTTCTTTAAAAATTATTAGTTTTTCCTCCACCGTTCCCCCAATTTTCGGCCAAATTCAAAATTTCCTCTACAGTTGGATAGGTCTCGGCGAACCGCATTCGGGGAGCCAAATTTTGCCCCCCCCACCCACCCTTTCTCGATTTATCGGCGATTTGAAAATCGGCTGTACCAATACGAAACAATAACCTAACCTAACCTAACCTAACCTAACCTAACCTAACCTAACCTAACCTAACCTAACCGTTTCGAAACAAATTTTAAGAAATCATATCTTAGACGTTATTTTTCCGTATTGGCTTGCATTACGCCGCCCCTTCGCAACTGTTTACATATAGTAGTTACACCCGTACTTTTGGCACCAGAGCCTTTTCATTTTCTTCAAATTTTCCAAAATTTTCTTTAAAAATTATTAGTTTTTCCTCCACCGTTCCCCCAATTTTCGGCCAAATTCAAAATTTCCTCTACAGTTGGATAGGTCTCGGCGAACCGCATTCGGGGAGCCAAATTTTGCCCCCCCCACCCACCCTTTCTCGATTTATCGGCGATTTGAAAATCGGCTGTACCAATACGAAACAATAACCTAACCTAACCTAACCTAACCTAACCTAACCTAACCTAACCTAACCTAACCTAACCGTTTCGAAACAAATTTTAAGAAATCATATCTTAGACGTTATTTTTCCGTATTGGCTTGCATTACGCCGCCCCTTCGCAACTGTTTACATATAGTAGTTACACCCGTACTTTTGGCACCAGAGCCTTTTCATTTTCTTCAAATTTTCCAAAATTTTCTTTAAAAATTATTAGTTTTTCCTCCACCGTTCCCCCAATTTTCGGCCAAATTCAAAATTTCCTCTACAGTTGGATAGGTCTCGGCGAACCGCATTCGGGGAGCCAAATTTTGCCCCCCCCACCCACCCTTTCTCGATTTATCGGCGATTTGAAAATCGGCTGTACCAATACGAAACAATAACCTAACCTAACCTAACCTAACCGTTTCGAAACAAATTTTAAGAAATCATATCTTAGACGTTATTTTTCCGTATTGGCTTGCATTACGCCGCCCCTTCGCAACTGTTTACATATAGTAGTTACACCCGTACTTTTGGCACCAGAGCCTTTTCATTTTCTTCAAATTTTCCAAAATTTTCTTTAAAAATTATTAGTTTTTCCTCCACCGTTCCCCCAATTTTCGGCCAAATTCAAAATTTCCTCTACAGTTGGATAGGTCTCGGCGAACCGCATTCGGGGAGCCAAATTTTGCCCCCCCCACCCACCCTTTCTCGATTTATCGGCGATTTGAAAATCGGCTGTACCAATACGAAACAATAACCTAACCTAACCTAACCTAACCTAACCTAACCTAACCTAACCTAACCTAACCTAACCGTTTCGAAACAAATTTTAAGAAATCATATCTTAGACGTTATTTTTCCGTATTGGCTTGCATTACGCCGCCCCTTCGCAACTGTTTACATATAGTAGTTACACCCGTACTTTTGGCACCAGAGCCTTTTCATTTTCTTCAAATTTTCCAAAATTTTCTTTAAAAATTATTAGTTTTTCCTCCACCGTTCCCCCAATTTTCGGCCAAATTCAAAATTTCCTCTACAGTTGGATAGGTCTCGGCGAACCGCATTCGGGGAGCCAAATTTTGCCCCCCCCACCCACCCTTTCTCGATTTATCGGCGATTTGAAAATCGGCTGTACCAATACGAAACAATAACCTAACCTAACCTAACCTAACCGTTTCGAAACAAATTTTAAGAAATCATATCTTAGACGTTATTTTTCCGTATTGGCTTGCATTACGCCGCCCCTTCGCAACTGTTTACATATAGTAGTTACACCCGTACTTTTGGCACCAGAGCCTTTTCATTTTCTTCAAATTTTCCAAAATTTTCTTTAAAAATTATTAGTTTTTCCTCCACCGTTCCCCCAATTTTCGGCCAAATTCAAAATTTCCTCTACAGTTGGATAGGTCTCGGCGAACCGCATTCGGGGAGCCAAATTTTGCCCCCCCCCACCCACCCTTTCTCGATTTATCGGCGATTTGAAAATCGGCTGTACCAATACGAAACAATAACCTAACCTAACCTAACCTAACCTAACCTAACCTAACCTAACCTAACCTAACCTAACCGTTTCGAAACAAATTTTAAGAAATCATATCTTAGACGTTATTTTTCCGTATTGGCTTGCATTACGCCGCCCCTTCGCAACTGTTTACATATAGTAGTTACACCCGTACTTTTGGCACCAGAGCCTTTTCATTTTCTTCAAATTTTCCAAAATTTTCTTTAAAAATTATTAGTTTTTCCTCCACCGTTCCCCCAATTTTCGGCCAAATTCAAAATTTCCTCTACAGTTGGATAGGTCTCGGCGAACCGCATTCGGGGAGCCAAATTTTGCCCCCCCCACCCACCCTTTCTCGATTTATCGGCGATTTGAAAATCGGCTGTACCAATACGAAACAATAACCTAACCTAACCTAACCTAACCTAACCTAACCTAACCTAACCTAACCTAACCTAACCGTTTCGAAACAAATTTTAAGAAATCATATCTTAGACGTTATTTTTCCGTATTGGCTTGCATTACGCCGCCCCTTCGCAACTGTTTACATATAGTAGTTACACCCGTACTTTTGGCACCAGAGCCTTTTCATTTTCTTCAAATTTTCCAAAATTTTCTTTAAAAATTATTAGTTTTTCCTCCACCGTTCCCCCAATTTTCGGCCAAATTCAAAATTTCCTCTACAGTTGGATAGGTCTCGGCGAACCGCATTCGGGGAGCCAAATTTTGCCCCCCCCACCCACCCTTTCTCGATTTATCGGCGATTTGAAAATCGGCTGTACCAATACGAAACAATAACCTAACCTAACCTAACCTAACCTAACCTAACCTAACCTAACCTAACCTAACCTAACCGTTTCGAAACAAATTTTAAGAAATCATATCTTAGACGTTATTTTTCCGTATTGGCTTGCATTACGCCGCCCCTTCGCAACTGTTTACATATAGTAGTTACACCCGTACTTTTGGCACCAGAGCCTTTTCATTTTCTTCAAATTTTCCAAAATTTTCTTTAAAAATTATTAGTTTTTCCTCCACCGTTCCCCCAATTTTCGGCCAAATTCAAAATTTCCTCTACAGTTGGATAGGTCTCGGCGAACCGCATTCGGGGAGCCAAATTTTGCCCCCCCCACCCACCCTTTCTCGATTTATCGGCGATTTGAAAATCGGCTGTACCAATACGAAACAATAACCTAACCTAACCTAACCTAACCTAACCTAACCTAACCTAACCTAACCTAACCTAACCGTTTCGAAACAAATTTTAAGAAATCATATCTTAGACGTTATTTTTCCGTATTGGCTTGCATTACGCCGCCCCTTCGCAACTGTTTACATATAGTAGTTACACCCGTACTTTTGGCACCAGAGCCTTTTCATTTTCTTCAAATTTTCCAAAATTTTCATTAAAAATTATTAGTTTTTCCTCCACCGTTCCCCCAATTTTCGGCCAAATTCAAAATTTCCTCTACAGTTGGATAGGTCTCGGCGAACCGCATTCGGGGAGCCAAATTTTGCCCCCCCCACCCACCCTTTCTCGATTTATCGGCGATTTGAAAATCGGCTGTACCAATACGAAACAATAACCTAACCTAACCTAACCTAACCTAACCTAACCTAACCTAACCTAACCTAACCGTTTCGAAACAAATTTTAAGAAATCATATCTTAGACGTTATTTTTCCGTATTGGCTTGCATTACGCCGCCCCTTCGCAACTGTTTACATATAGTAGTTACACCCGTACTTTTGGCACCAGAGCCTTTTCATTTTCTTCAAATTTTCCAAAATTTTCTTTAAAAATTATTAGTTTTTCCTCCACCGTTCCCCCAATTTTCGGCCAAATTCAAAATTTCCTCTACAGTTGGATAGGTCTCGGCGAACCGCATTCGGGGAGCCAAATTTTGCCCCCCCCCACCCACCCTTTCTCGATTTATCGGCGATTTGAAAATCGGCTGTACCAATACGAAACAATAACCTAACCTAACCTAACCTAACCTAACCTAACCTAACCTAACCTAACCTAACCTAACCGTTTCGAAACAAATTTTAAGAAATCATATCTTAGACGTTATTTTTCCGTATTGGCTTGCATTACGCCGCCCCTTCGCAACTGTTTACATATAGTAGTTACACCCGTACTTTTGGCACCAGAGCCTTTTCATTTTCTTCAAATTTTCCAAAATTTTCTTTAAAAATTATTAGTTTTTCCTCCACCGTTCCCCCAATTTTCGGCCAAATTCAAAATTTCCTCTACAGTTGGATAGGTCTCGGCGAACCGCATTCGGGGAGCCAAATTTTGCCCCCCCCACCCACCCTTTCTCGATTTATCGGCGATTTGAAAATCGGCTGTACCAATACGAAACAATAACCTAACCTAACCTAACCTAACCGTTTCGAAACAAATTTTAAGAAATCATATCTTAGACGTTATTTTTCCGTATTGGCTTGCATTACGCCGCCCCTTCGCAACTGTTTACATATAGTAGTTACACCCGTACTTTTGGCACCAGAGCCTTTTCATTTTCTTCAAATTTTCCAAAATTTTCTTTAAAAATTATTAGTTTTTCCTCCACCGTTCCCCCAATTTTCGGCCAAATTCAAAATTTCCTCTACAGTTGGATAGGTCTCGGCGAACCGCATTCGGGGAGCCAAATTTTGCCCCCCCCACCCACCCTTTCTCGATTTATCGGCGATTTGAAAATCGGCTGTACCAATACGAAACAATAACCTAACCTAACCTAACCTAACCTAACCTAACCTAACCTAACCTAACCTAACCTAACCGTTTCGAAACAAATTTTAAGAAATCATATCTTAGACGTTATTTTTCCGTATTGGCTTGCATTACGCCGCCCCTTCGCAACTGTTTACATATAGTAGTTACACCCGTACTTTTGGCACCAGAGCCTTTTCATTTTCTTCAAATTTTCCAAAATTTTCTTTAAAAATTATTAGTTTTTCCTCCACCGTTCCCCCAATTTTCGGCCAAATTCAAAATTTCCTCTACAGTTGGATAGGTCTCGGCGAACCGCATTCGGGGAGCCAAATTTTGCCCCCCCCACCCACCCTTTCTCGATTTATCGGCGATTTGAAAATCGGCTGTACCAATACGAAACAATAACCTAACCTAACCTAACCTAACCGTTTCGAAACAAATTTTAAGAAATCATATCTTAGACGTTATTTTTCCGTATTGGCTTGCATTACGCCGCCCCTTCGCAACTGTTTACATATAGTAGTTACACCCGTACTTTTGGCACCAGAGCCTTTTCATTTTCTTCAAATTTTCCAAAATTTTCTTTAAAAATTATTAGTTTTTCCTCCACCGTTCCCCCAATTTTCGGCCAAATTCAAAATTTCCTCTACAGTTGGATAGGTCTCGGCGAACCGCATTCGGGGAGCCAAATTTTGCCCCCCCCACCCACCCTTTCTCGATTTATCGGCGATTTGAAAATCGGCTGTACCAATACGAAACAATAACCTAACCTAACCTAACCTAACCTAACCTAACCTAACCTAACCTAACCTAACCTAACCGTTTCGAAACAAATTTTAAGAAATCATATCTTAGACGTTATTTTTCCGTATTGGCTTGCATTACGCCGCCCCTTCGCAACTGTTTACATATAGTAGTTACACCCGTACTTTTGGCACCAGAGCCTTTTCATTTTCTTCAAATTTTCCAAAATTTTCTTTAAAAATTATTAGTTTTTCCTCCACCGTTCCCCCAATTTTCGGCCAAATTCAAAATTTCCTCTACAGTTGGATAGGTCTCGGCGAACCGCATTCGGGGAGCCAAATTTTGCCCCCCCCACCCACCCTTTCTCGATTTATCGGCGATTTGAAAATCGGCTGTACCAATACGAAACAATAACCTAACCTAACCTAACCTAACCTAACCTAACCTAACCTAACCTAACCTAACCTAACCGTTTCGAAACAAATTTTAAGAAATCATATCTTAGACGTTATTTTTCCGTATTGGCTTGCATTACGCCGCCCCTTCGCAACTGTTTACATATAGTAGTTACACCCGTACTTTTGGCACCAGAGCCTTTTCATTTTCTTCAAATTTTCCAAAATTTTCTTTAAAAATTATTAGTTTTTCCTCCACCGTTCCCCCAATTTTCGGCCAAATTCAAAATTTCCTATACAGTTGGATAGGTCTCGGCGAACCGCATTCGGGGAGCCAAATTTTGCCCCCCCCACCCACCCTTTCTCGATTTATCGGCGATTTGAAAATCGGCTGTACCAATACGAAACAATAACCTAACCTAACCTAACCTAACCGTTTCGAAACAAATTTTAAGAAATCATATCTTAGACGTTATTTTTCCGTATTGGCTTGCATTACGCCGCCCCTTCGCAACTGTTTACATATAGTAGTTACACCCGTACTTTTGGCACCAGAGCCTTTTCATTTTCTTCAAATTTTCCAAAATTTTCTTTAAAAATTATTAGTTTTTCCTCCACCGTTCCCCCAATTTTCGGCCAAATTCAAAATTTCCTCTACAGTTGGATAGGTCTCGGCGAACCGCATTCGGGGAGCCAAATTTTGCCCCCCCCACCCACCCTTTCTCGATTTATCGGCGATTTGAAAATCGGCTGTACCAATACGAAACAATAACCTAACCTAACCTAACCTAACCTAACCTAACCTAACCTAACCTAACCTAACCTAACCGTTTCGAAACAAATTTTAAGAAATCATATCTTAGACGTTATTTTTCCGTATTGGCTTGCATTACGCCGCCCCTTCGCAACTGTTTACATATAGTAGTTACACCCGTACTTTTGGCACCAGAGCCTTTTCATTTTCTTCAAATTTTCCAAAATTTTCATTAAAAATTATTAGTTTTTCCTCCACCGTTCCCCCAATTTTCGGCCAAATTCAAAATTTCCTCTACAGTTGGATAGGTCTCGGCGAACCGCATTCGGGGAGCCAAATTTTGCCCCCCCCACCCACCCTTTCTCGATTTATCGGCGATTTGAAAATCGGCTGTACCAATACGAAACAATAACCTAACCTAACCTAACCTAACCGTTTCGAAACAAATTTTAAGAAATCATATCTTAGACGTTATTTTTCCGTATTGGCTTGCATTACGCCGCCCCTTCGCAACTGTTTACATATAGTAGTTACACCCGTACTTTTGGCACCAGAGCCTTTTCATTTTCTTCAAATTTTCCAAAATTTTCTTTAAAAATTATTAGTTTTTCCTCCACCGTTCCCCCAATTTTCGGCCAAATTCAAAATTTCCTCTACAGTTGGATAGGTCTCGGCGAACCGCATTCGGGGAGCCAAATTTTGCCCCCCCCACCCACCCTTTCTCGATTTATCGGCGATTTGAAAATCGGCTGTACCAATACGAAACAATAACCTAACCTAACCTAACCTAACCTAACCTAACCTAACCTAACCTAACCTAACCTAACCGTTTCGAAACAAATTTTAAGAAATCATATCTTAGACGTTATTTTTCCGTATTGGCTTGCATTACGCCGCCCCTTCGCAACTGTTTACATATAGTAGTTACACCCGTACTTTTGGCACCAGAGCCTTTTCATTTTCTTCAAATTTTCCAAAATTTTCTTTAAAAATTATTAGTTTTTCCTCCACCGTTCCCCCAATTTTCGGCCAAATTCAAAATTTCCTCTACAGTTGGATAGGTCTCGGCGAACCGCATTCGGGGAGCCAAATTTTGCCCCCCCCACCCACCCTTTCTCGATTTATCGGCGATTTGAAAATCGGCTGTACCAATACGAAACAATAACCTAACCTAACCTAACCTAACCTAACCTAACCTAACCTAACCTAACCTAACCTAACCGTTTCGAAACAAATTTTAAGAAATCATATCTTAGACGTTATTTTTCCGTATTGGCTTGCATTACGCCGCCCCTTCGCAACTGTTTACATATAGTAGTTACACCCGTACTTTTGGCACCAGAGCCTTTTCATTTTCTTCAAATTTTCCAAAATTTTCTTTAAAAATTATTAGTTTTTCCTCCACCGTTCCCCCAATTTTCGGCCAAATTCAAAATTTCCTATACAGTTGGATAGGTCTCGGCGAACCGCATTCGGGGAGCCAAATTTTGCCCCCCCCACCCACCCTTTCTCGATTTATCGGCGATTTGAAAATCGGCTGTACCAATACGAAACAATAACCTAACCTAACCTAACCTAACCGTTTCGAAACAAATTTTAAGAAATCATATCTTAGACGTTATTTTTCCGTATTGGCTTGCATTACGCCGCCCCTTCGCAACTGTTTACATATAGTAGTTACACCCGTACTTTTGGCACCAGAGCCTTTTCATTTTCTTCAAATTTTCCAAAATTTTCTTTAAAAATTATTAGTTTTTCCTCCACCGTTCCCCCAATTTTCGGCCAAATTCAAAATTTCCTCTACAGTTGGATAGGTCTCGGCGAACCGCATTCGGGGAGCCAAATTTTGCCCCCCCCACCCACCCTTTCTCGATTTATCGGCGATTTGAAAATCGGCTGTACCAATACGAAACAATAACCTAACCTAACCTAACCTAACCTAACCTAACCTAACCTAACCTAACCTAACCTAACCGTTTCGAAACAAATTTTAAGAAATCATATCTTAGACGTTATTTTTCCGTATTGGCTTGCATTACGCCGCCCCTTCGCAACTGTTTACATATAGTAGTTACACCCGTACTTTTGGCACCAGAGCCTTTTCATTTTCTTCAAATTTTCCAAAATTTTCATTAAAAATTATTAGTTTTTCCTCCACCGTTCCCCCAATTTTCGGCCAAATTCAAAATTTCCTCTACAGTTGGATAGGTCTCGGCGAACCGCATTCGGGGAGCCAAATTTTGCCCCCCCCACCCACCCTTTCTCGATTTATCGGCGATTTGAAAATCGGCTGTACCAATACGAAACAATAACCTAACCTAACCTAACCTAACCGTTTCGAAACAAATTTTAAGAAATCATATCTTAGACGTTATTTTTCCGTATTGGCTTGCATTACGCCGCCCCTTCGCAACTGTTTACATATAGTAGTTACACCCGTACTTTTGGCACCAGAGCCTTTTCATTTTCTTCAAATTTTCCAAAATTTTCTTTAAAAATTATTAGTTTTTCCTCCACCGTTCCCCCAATTTTCGGCCAAATTCAAAATTTCCTCTACAGTTGGATAGGTCTCGGCGAACCGCATTCGGGGAGCCAAATTTTGCCCCCCCCACCCACCCTTTCTCGATTTATCGGCGATTTGAAAATCGGCTGTACCAATACGAAACAATAACCTAACCTAACCTAACCTAACCTAACCTAACCTAACCTAACCTAACCTAACCGTTTCGAAACAAATTTTAAGAAATCATATCTTAGACGTTATTTTTCCGTATTGGCTTGCATTACGCCGCCCCTTCGCAACTGTTTACATATAGTAGTTACACCCGTACTTTTGGCACCAGAGCCTTTTCATTTTCTTCAAATTTTCCAAAATTTTCTTTAAAAATTATTAGTTTTTCCTCCACCGTTCCCCCAATTTTCGGCCAAATTCAAAATTTCCTCTACAGTTGGATAGGTCTCGGCGAACCGCATTCGGGGAGCCAAATTTTGCCCCCCCCACCCACCCTTTCTCGATTTATCGGCGATTTGAAAATCGGCTGTACCAATACGAAACAATAACCTAACCTAACCTAACCTAACCTAACCTAACCTAACCTAACCTAACCTAACCTAACCGTTTCGAAACAAATTTTAAGAAATCATATCTTAGACGTTATTTTTCCGTATTGGCTTGCATTACGCCGCCCCTTCGCAACTGTTTACATATAGTAGTTACACCCGTACTTTTGGCACCAGAGCCTTTTCATTTTCTTCAAATTTTCCAAAATTTTCATTAAAAATTATTAGTTTTTCCTCCACCGTTCCCCCAATTTTCGGCCAAATTCAAAATTTCCTCTACAGTTGGATAGGTCTCGGCGAACCGCATTCGGGGAGCCAAATTTTGCCCCCCCCACCCACCCTTTCTCGATTTATCGGCGATTTGAAAATCGGCTGTACCAATACGAAACAATAACCTAACCTAACCTAACCTAACCTAACCTAACCTAACCTAACCTAACCTAACCGTTTCGAAACAAATTTTAAGAAATCATATCTTAGACGTTATTTTTCCGTATTGGCTTGCATTACGCCGCCCCTTCGCAACTGTTTACATATAGTAGTTACACCCGTACTTTTGGCACCAGAGCCTTTTCATTTTCTTCAAATTTTCCAAAATTTTCTTTAAAAATTATTAGTTTTTCCTCCACCGTTCCCCCAATTTTCGGCCAAATTCAAAATTTCCTCTACAGTTGGATAGGTCTCGGCGAACCGCATTCGGGGAGCCAAATTTTGCCCCCCCCCACCCACCCTTTCTCGATTTATCGGCGATTTGAAAATCGGCTGTACCAATACGAAACAATAACCTAACCTAACCTAACCTAACCTAACCTAACCTAACCTAACCTAACCTAACCTAACCGTTTCGAAACAAATTTTAAGAAATCATATCTTAGACGTTATTTTTCCGTATTGGCTTGCATTACGCCGCCCCTTCGCAACTGTTTACATATAGTAGTTACACCCGTACTTTTGGCACCAGAGCCTTTTCATTTTCTTCAAATTTTCCAAAATTTTCTTTAAAAATTATTAGTTTTTCCTCCACCGTTCCCCCAATTTTCGGCCAAATTCAAAATTTCCTCTACAGTTGGATAGGTCTCGGCGAACCGCATTCGGGGAGCCAAATTTTGCCCCCCCCACCCACCCTTTCTCGATTTATCGGCGATTTGAAAATCGGCTGTACCAATACGAAACAATAACCTAACCTAACCTAACCTAACCTAACCTAACCTAACCTAACCTAACCTAACCTAACCGTTTCGAAACAAATTTTAAGAAATCATATCTTAGACGTTATTTTTCCGTATTGGCTTGCATTACGCCGCCCCTTCGCAACTGTTTACATATAGTAGTTACACCCGTACTTTTGGCACCAGAGCCTTTTCATTTTCTTCAAATTTTCCAAAATTTTCTTTAAAAATTATTAGTTTTTCCTCCACCGTTCCCCCAATTTTCGGCCAAATTCAAAATTTCCTCTACAGTTGGATAGGTCTCGGCGAACCGCATTCGGGGAGCCAAATTTTGCCCCCCCCACCCACCCTTTCTCGATTTATCGGCGATTTGAAAATCGGCTGTACCAATACGAAACAATAACCTAACCTAACCTAACCTAACCGTTTCGAAACAAATTTTAAGAAATCATATCTTAGACGTTATTTTTCCGTATTGGCTTGCATTACGCCGCCCCTTCGCAACTGTTTACATATAGTAGTTACACCCGTACTTTTGGCACCAGAGCCTTTTCATTTTCTTCAAATTTTCCAAAATTTTCTTTAAAAATTATTAGTTTTTCCTCCACCGTTCCCCCAATTTTCGGCCAAATTCAAAATTTCCTCTACAGTTGGATAGGTCTCGGCGAACCGCATTCGGGGAGCCAAATTTTGCCCCCCCCACCCACCCTTTCTCGATTTATCGGCGATTTGAAAATCGGCTGTACCAATACGAAACAATAACCTAACCTAACCTAACCTAACCTAACCTAACCTAACCTAACCTAACCTAACCTAACCGTTTCGAAACAAATTTTAAGAAATCATATCTTAGACGTTATTTTTCCGTATTGGCTTGCATTACGCCGCCCCTTCGCAACTGTTTACATATAGTAGTTACACCCGTACTTTTGGCACCAGAGCCTTTTCATTTTCTTCAAATTTTCCAAAATTTTCTTTAAAAATTATTAGTTTTTCCTCCACCGTTCCCCCAATTTTCGGCCAAATTCAAAATTTCCTCTACAGTTGGATAGGTCTCGGCGAACCGCATTCGGGGAGCCAAATTTTGCCCCCCCCACCCACCCTTTCTCGATTTATCGGCGATTTGAAAATCGGCTGTACCAATACGAAACAATAACCTAACCTAACCTAACCTAACCTAACCTAACCTAACCTAACCTAACCTAACCTAACCGTTTCGAAACAAATTTTAAGAAATCATATCTTAGACGTTATTTTTCCGTATTGGCTTGCATTACGCCGCCCCTTCGCAACTGTTTACATATAGTAGTTACACCCGTACTTTTGGCACCAGAGCCTTTTCATTTTCTTCAAATTTTCCAAAATTTTCATTAAAAATTATTAGTTTTTCCTCCACCGTTCCCCCAATTTTCGGCCAAATTCAAAATTTCCTCTACAGTTGGATAGGTCTCGGCGAACCGCATTCGGGGAGCCAAATTTTGCCCCCCCCACCCACCCTTTCTCGATTTATCGGCGATTTGAAAATCGGCTGTACCAATACGAAACAATAACCTAACCTAACCTAACCTAACCTAACCTAACCTAACCTAACCTAACCGTTTCGAAACAAATTTTAAGAAATCATATCTTAGACGTTATTTTTCCGTATTGGCTTGCATTACGCCGCCCCTTCGCAACTGTTTACATATAGTAGTTACACCCGTACTTTTGGCACCAGAGCCTTTTCATTTTCTTCAAATTTTCCAAAATTTTCTTTAAAAATTATTAGTTTTTCCTCCACCGTTCCCCCAATTTTCGGCCAAATTCAAAATTTCCTCTACAGTTGGATAGGTCTCGGCGAACCGCATTCGGGGAGCCAAATTTTGCCCCCCCCACCCACCCTTTCTCGATTTATCGGCGATTTGAAAATCGGCTGTACCAATACGAAACAATAACCTAACCTAACCTAACCTAACCTAACCTAACCTAACCTAACCTAACCTAACCGTTTCGAAACAAATTTTAAGAAATCATATCTTAGACGTTATTTTTCCGTATTGGCTTGCATTACGCCGCCCCTTCGCAACTGTTTACATATAGTAGTTACACCCGTACTTTTGGCACCAGAGCCTTTTCATTTTCTTCAAATTTTCCAAAATTTTCTTTAAAAATTATTAGTTTTTCCTCCACCGTTCCCCCAATTTTCGGCCAAATTCAAAATTTCCTCTACAGTTGGATAGGTCTCGGCGAACCGCATTCGGGGAGCCAAATTTTGCCCCCCCCACCCACCCTTTCTCGATTTATCGGCGATTTGAAAATCGGCTGTACCAATACGAAACAATAACCTAACCTAACCTAACCTAACCGTTTCGAAACAAATTTTAAGAAATCATATCTTAGACGTTATTTTTCCGTATTGGCTTGCATTACGCCGCCCCTTCGCAACTGTTTACATATAGTAGTTACACCCGTACTTTTGGCACCAGAGCCTTTTCATTTTCTTCAAATTTTCCAAAATTTTCTTTAAAAATTATTAGTTTTTCCTCCACCGTTCCCCCAATTTTCGGCCAAATTCAAAATTTCCTCTACAGTTGGATAGGTCTCGGCGAACCGCATTCGGGGAGCCAAATTTTGCCCCCCCCACCCACCCTTTCTCGATTTATCGGCGATTTGAAAATCGGCTGTACCAATACGAAACAATAACCTAACCTAACCTAACCTAACCTAACCTAACCTAACCTAACCTAACCTAACCTAACCGTTTCGAAACAAATTTTAAGAAATCATATCTTAGACGTTATTTTTCCGTATTGGCTTGCATTACGCCGCCCCTTCGCAACTGTTTACATATAGTAGTTACACCCGTACTTTTGGCACCAGAGCCTTTTCATTTTCTTCAAATTTTCCAAAATTTTCTTTAAAAATTATTAGTTTTTCCTCCACCGTTCCCCCAATTTTCGGCCAAATTCAAAATTTCCTCTACAGTTGGATAGGTCTCGGCGAACCGCATTCGGGGAGCCAAATTTTGCCCCCCCCACCCACCCTTTCTCGATTTATCGGCGATTTGAAAATCGGCTGTACCAATACGAAACAATAACCTAACCTAACCTAACCTAACCTAACCTAACCTAACCTAACCTAACCTAACCTAACCGTTTCGAAACAAATTTTAAGAAATCATATCTTAGACGTTATTTTTCCGTATTGGCTTGCATTACGCCGCCCCTTCGCAACTGTTTACATATAGTAGTTACACCCGTACTTTTGGCACCAGAGCCTTTTCATTTTCTTCAAATTTTCCAAAATTTTCTTTAAAAATTATTAGTTTTTCCTCCACCGTTCCCCCAATTTTCGGCCAAATTCAAAATTTCCTCTACAGTTGGATAGGTCTCGGCGAACCGCATTCGGGGAGCCAAATTTTGCCCCCCCCACCCACCCTTTCTCGATTTATCGGCGATTTGAAAATCGGCTGTACCAATACGAAACAATAACCTAACCTAACCTAACCTAACCGTTTCGAAACAAATTTTAAGAAATCATATCTTAGACGTTATTTTTCCGTATTGGCTTGCATTACGCCGCCCCTTCGCAACTGTTTACATATAGTAGTTACACCCGTACTTTTGGCACCAGAGCCTTTTCATTTTCTTCAAATTTTCCAAAATTTTCTTTAAAAATTATTAGTTTTTCCTCCACCGTTCCCCCAATTTTCGGCCAAATTCAAAATTTCCTCTACAGTTGGATAGGTCTCGGCGAACCGCATTCGGGGAGCCAAATTTTGCCCCCCCCACCCACCCTTTCTCGATTTATCGGCGATTTGAAAATCGGCTGTACCAATACGAAACAATAACCTAACCTAACCTAACCTAACCTAACCTAACCTAACCTAACCTAACCTAACCTAACCGTTTCGAAACAAATTTTAAGAAATCATATCTTAGACGTTATTTTTCCGTATTGGCTTGCATTACGCCGCCCCTTCGCAACTGTTTACATATAGTAGTTACACCCGTACTTTTGGCACCAGAGCCTTTTCATTTTCTTCAAATTTTCCAAAATTTTCTTTAAAAATTATTAGTTTTTCCTCCACCGTTCCCCCAATTTTCGGCCAAATTCAAAATTTCCTCTACAGTTGGATAGGTCTCGGCGAACCGCATTCGGGGAGCCAAATTTTGCCCCCCCCACCCACCCTTTCTCGATTTATCGGCGATTTGAAAATCGGCTGTACCAATACGAAACAATAACCTAACCTAACCTAACCTAACCGTTTCGAAACAAATTTTAAGAAATCATATCTTAGACGTTATTTTTCCGTATTGGCTTGCATTACGCCGCCCCTTCGCAACTGTTTACATATAGTAGTTACACCCGTACTTTTGGCACCAGAGCCTTTTCATTTTCTTCAAATTTTCCAAAATTTTCTTTAAAAATTATTAGTTTTTCCTCCACCGTTCCCCCAATTTTCGGCCAAATTCAAAATTTCCTCTACAGTTGGATAGGTCTCGGCGAACCGCATTCGGGGAGCCAAATTTTGCCCCCCCCCACCCACCCTTTCTCGATTTATCGGCGATTTGAAAATCGGCTGTACCAATACGAAACAATAACCTAACCTAACCTAACCTAACCTAACCTAACCTAACCTAACCTAACCTAACCTAACCGTTTCGAAACAAATTTTAAGAAATCATATCTTAGACGTTATTTTTCCGTATTGGCTTGCATTACGCCGCCCCTTCGCAACTGTTTACATATAGTAGTTACACCCGTACTTTTGGCACCAGAGCCTTTTCATTTTCTTCAAATTTTCCAAAATTTTCTTTAAAAATTATTAGTTTTTCCTCCACCGTTCCCCCAATTTTCGGCCAAATTCAAAATTTCCTCTACAGTTGGATAGGTCTCGGCGAACCGCATTCGGGGAGCCAAATTTTGCCCCCCCCACCCACCCTTTCTCGATTTATCGGCGATTTGAAAATCGGCTGTACCAATACGAAACAATAACCTAACCTAACCTAACCTAACCTAACCTAACCTAACCTAACCTAACCTAACCTAACCGTTTCGAAACAAATTTTAAGAAATCATATCTTAGACGTTATTTTTCCGTATTGGCTTGCATTACGCCGCCCCTTCGCAACTGTTTACATATAGTAGTTACACCCGTACTTTTGGCACCAGAGCCTTTTCATTTTCTTCAAATTTTCCAAAATTTTCTTTAAAAATTATTAGTTTTTCCTCCACCGTTCCCCCAATTTTCGGCCAAATTCAAAATTTCCTCTACAGTTGGATAGGTCTCGGCGAACCGCATTCGGGGAGCCAAATTTTGCCCCCCCCACCCACCCTTTCTCGATTTATCGGCGATTTGAAAATCGGCTGTACCAATACGAAACAATAACCTAACCTAACCTAACCTAACCTAACCTAACCTAACCTAACCTAACCTAACCTAACCGTTTCGAAACAAATTTTAAGAAATCATATCTTAGACGTTATTTTTCCGTATTGGCTTGCATTACGCCGCCCCTTCGCAACTGTTTACATATAGTAGTTACACCCGTACTTTTGGCACCAGAGCCTTTTCATTTTCTTCAAATTTTCCAAAATTTTCTTTAAAAATTATTAGTTTTTCCTCCACCGTTCCCCCAATTTTCGGCCAAATTCAAAATTTCCTCTACAGTTGGATAGGTCTCGGCGAACCGCATTCGGGGAGCCAAATTTTGCCCCCCCCACCCACCCTTTCTCGATTTATCGGCGATTTGAAAATCGGCTGTACCAATACGAAACAATAACCTAACCTAACCTAACCTAACCTAACCTAACCTAACCTAACCTAACCTAACCTAACCGTTTCGAAACAAATTTTAAGAAATCATATCTTAGACGTTATTTTTCCGTATTGGCTTGCATTACGCCGCCCCTTCGCAACTGTTTACATATAGTAGTTACACCCGTACTTTTGGCACCAGAGCCTTTTCATTTTCTTCAAATTTTCCAAAATTTTCATTAAAAATTATTAGTTTTTCCTCCACCGTTCCCCCAATTTTCGGCCAAATTCAAAATTTCCTCTACAGTTGGATAGGTCTCGGCGAACCGCATTCGGGGAGCCAAATTTTGCCCCCCCCACCCACCCTTTCTCGATTTATCGGCGATTTGAAAATCGGCTGTACCAATACGAAACAATAACCTAACCTAACCTAACCTAACCTAACCTAACCTAACCTAACCTAACCTAACCGTTTCGAAACAAATTTTAAGAAATCATATCTTAGACGTTATTTTTCCGTATTGGCTTGCATTACGCCGCCCCTTCGCAACTGTTTACATATAGTAGTTACACCCGTACTTTTGGCACCAGAGCCTTTTCATTTTCTTCAAATTTTCCAAAATTTTCTTTAAAAATTATTAGTTTTTCCTCCACCGTTCCCCCAATTTTCGGCCAAATTCAAAATTTCCTCTACAGTTGGATAGGTCTCGGCGAACCGCATTCGGGGAGCCAAATTTTGCCCCCCCCCACCCACCCTTTCTCGATTTATCGGCGATTTGAAAATCGGCTGTACCAATACGAAACAATAACCTAACCTAACCTAACCTAACCTAACCTAACCTAACCTAACCTAACCTAACCTAACCGTTTCGAAACAAATTTTAAGAAATCATATCTTAGACGTTATTTTTCCGTATTGGCTTGCATTACGCCGCCCCTTCGCAACTGTTTACATATAGTAGTTACACCCGTACTTTTGGCACCAGAGCCTTTTCATTTTCTTCAAATTTTCCAAAATTTTCTTTAAAAATTATTAGTTTTTCCTCCACCGTTCCCCCAATTTTCGGCCAAATTCAAAATTTCCTCTACAGTTGGATAGGTCTCGGCGAACCGCATTCGGGGAGCCAAATTTTGCCCCCCCCACCCACCCTTTCTCGATTTATCGGCGATTTGAAAATCGGCTGTACCAATACGAAACAATAACCTAACCTAACCTAACCTAACCGTTTCGAAACAAATTTTAAGAAATCATATCTTAGACGTTATTTTTCCGTATTGGCTTGCATTACGCCGCCCCTTCGCAACTGTTTACATATAGTAGTTACACCCGTACTTTTGGCACCAGAGCCTTTTCATTTTCTTCAAATTTTCCAAAATTTTCTTTAAAAATTATTAGTTTTTCCTCCACCGTTCCCCCAATTTTCGGCCAAATTCAAAATTTCCTCTACAGTTGGATAGGTCTCGGCGAACCGCATTCGGGGAGCCAAATTTTGCCCCCCCCACCCACCCTTTCTCGATTTATCGGCGATTTGAAAATCGGCTGTACCAATACGAAACAATAACCTAACCTAACCTAACCTAACCTAACCTAACCTAACCTAACCTAACCTAACCTAACCGTTTCGAAACAAATTTTAAGAAATCATATCTTAGACGTTATTTTTCCGTATTGGCTTGCATTACGCCGCCCCTTCGCAACTGTTTACATATAGTAGTTACACCCGTACTTTTGGCACCAGAGCCTTTTCATTTTCTTCAAATTTTCCAAAATTTTCTTTAAAAATTATTAGTTTTTCCTCCACCGTTCCCCCAATTTTCGGCCAAATTCAAAATTTCCTCTACAGTTGGATAGGTCTCGGCGAACCGCATTCGGGGAGCCAAATTTTGCCCCCCCCACCCACCCTTTCTCGATTTATCGGCGATTTGAAAATCGGCTGTACCAATACGAAACAATAACCTAACCTAACCTAACCTAACCGTTTCGAAACAAATTTTAAGAAATCATATCTTAGACGTTATTTTTCCGTATTGGCTTGCATTACGCCGCCCCTTCGCAACTGTTTACATATAGTAGTTACACCCGTACTTTTGGCACCAGAGCCTTTTCATTTTCTTCAAATTTTCCAAAATTTTCTTTAAAAATTATTAGTTTTTCCTCCACCGTTCCCCCAATTTTCGGCCAAATTCAAAATTTCCTCTACAGTTGGATAGGTCTCGGCGAACCGCATTCGGGGAGCCAAATTTTGCCCCCCCCACCCACCCTTTCTCGATTTATCGGCGATTTGAAAATCGGCTGTACCAATACGAAACAATAACCTAACCTAACCTAACCTAACCTAACCTAACCTAACCTAACCTAACCTAACCTAACCGTTTCGAAACAAATTTTAAGAAATCATATCTTAGACGTTATTTTTCCGTATTGGCTTGCATTACGCCGCCCCTTCGCAACTGTTTACATATAGTAGTTACACCCGTACTTTTGGCACCAGAGCCTTTTCATTTTCTTCAAATTTTCCAAAATTTTCTTTAAAAATTATTAGTTTTTCCTCCACCGTTCCCCCAATTTTCGGCCAAATTCAAAATTTCCTCTACAGTTGGATAGGTCTCGGCGAACCGCATTCGGGGAGCCAAATTTTGCCCCCCCCACCCACCCTTTCTCGATTTATCGGCGATTTGAAAATCGGCTGTACCAATACGAAACAATAACCTAACCTAACCTAACCTAACCTAACCTAACCTAACCTAACCTAACCTAACCTAACCGTTTCGAAACAAATTTTAAGAAATCATATCTTAGACGTTATTTTTCCGTATTGGCTTGCATTACGCCGCCCCTTCGCAACTGTTTACATATAGTAGTTACACCCGTACTTTTGGCACCAGAGCCTTTTCATTTTCTTCAAATTTTCCAAAATTTTCTTTAAAAATTATTAGTTTTTCCTCCACCGTTCCCCCAATTTTCGGCCAAATTCAAAATTTCCTCTACAGTTGGATAGGTCTCGGCGAACCGCATTCGGGGAGCCAAATTTTGCCCCCCCCACCCACCCTTTCTCGATTTATCGGCGATTTGAAAATCGGCTGTACCAATACGAAACAATAACCTAACCTAACCTAACCTAACCGTTTCGAAACAAATTTTAAGAAATCATATCTTAGACGTTATTTTTCCGTATTGGCTTGCATTACGCCGCCCCTTCGCAACTGTTTACATATAGTAGTTACACCCGTACTTTTGGCACCAGAGCCTTTTCATTTTCTTCAAATTTTCCAAAATTTTCTTTAAAAATTATTAGTTTTTCCTCCACCGTTCCCCCAATTTTCGGCCAAATTCAAAATTTCCTCTACAGTTGGATAGGTCTCGGCGAACCGCATTCGGGGAGCCAAATTTTGCCCCCCCCACCCACCCTTTCTCGATTTATCGGCGATTTGAAAATCGGCTGTACCAATACGAAACAATAACCTAACCTAACCTAACCTAACCTAACCTAACCTAACCTAACCTAACCTAACCTAACCTAACCGTTTCGAAACAAATTTTAAGAAATCATATCTTAGACGTTATTTTTCCGTATTGGCTTGCATTACGCCGCCCCTTCGCAACTGTTTACATATAGTAGTTACACCCGTACTTTTGGCACCAGAGCCTTTTCATTTTCTTCAAATTTTCCAAAATTTTCATTAAAAATTATTAGTTTTTCCTCCACCGTTCCCCCAATTTTCGGCCAAATTCAAAATTTCCTCTACAGTTGGATAGGTCTCGGCGAACCGCATTCGGGGAGCCAAATTTTGCCCCCCCCACCCACCCTTTCTCGATTTATCGGCGATTTGAAAATCGGCTGTACCAATACGAAACAATAACCTAACCTAACCTAACCTAACCGTTTCGAAACAAATTTTAAGAAATCATATCTTAGACGTTATTTTTCCGTATTGGCTTGCATTACGCCGCCCCTTCGCAACTGTTTACATATAGTAGTTACACCCGTACTTTTGGCACCAGAGCCTTTTCATTTTCTTCAAATTTTCCAAAATTTTCTTTAAAAATTATTAGTTTTTCCTCCACCGTTCCCCCAATTTTCGGCCAAATTCAAAATTTCCTCTACAGTTGGATAGGTCTCGGCGAACCGCATTCGGGGAGCCAAATTTTGCCCCCCCCACCCACCCTTTCTCGATTTATCGGCGATTTGAAAATCGGCTGTACCAATACGAAACAATAACCTAACCTAACCTAACCTAACCTAACCTAACCTAACCTAACCTAACCTAACCTAACCGTTTCGAAACAAATTTTAAGAAATCATATCTTAGACGTTATTTTTCCGTATTGGCTTGCATTACGCCGCCCCTTCGCAACTGTTTACATATAGTAGTTACACCCGTACTTTTGGCACCAGAGCCTTTTCATTTTCTTCAAATTTTCCAAAATTTTCTTTAAAAATTATTAGTTTTTCCTCCACCGTTCCCCCAATTTTCGGCCAAATTCAAAATTTCCTCTACAGTTGGATAGGTCTCGGCGAACCGCATTCGGGGAGCCAAATTTTGCCCCCCCCACCCACCCTTTCTCGATTTATCGGCGATTTGAAAATCGGCTGTACCAATACGAAACAATAACCTAACCTAACCTAACCTAACCTAACCTAACCTAACCTAACCTAACCTAACCTAACCTAACCGTTTCGAAACAAATTTTAAGAAATCATATCTTAGACGTTATTTTTCCGTATTGGCTTGCATTACGCCGCCCCTTCGCAACTGTTTACATATAGTAGTTACACCCGTACTTTTGGCACCAGAGCCTTTTCATTTTCTTCAAATTTTCCAAAATTTTCTTTAAAAATTATTAGTTTTTCCTCCACCGTTCCCCCAATTTTCGGCCAAATTCAAAATTTCCTCTACAGTTGGATAGGTCTCGGCGAACCGCATTCGGGGAGCCAAATTTTGCCCCCCCCACCCACCCTTTCTCGATTTATCGGCGATTTGAAAATCGGCTGTACCAATACGAAACAATAACCTAACCTAACCTAACCTAACCTAACCTAACCTAACCTAACCTAACCTAACCTAACCGTTTCGAAACAAATTTTAAGAAATCATATCTTAGACGTTATTTTTCCGTATTGGCTTGCATTACGCCGCCCCTTCGCAACTGTTTACATATAGTAGTTACACCCGTACTTTTGGCACCAGAGCCTTTTCATTTTCTTCAAATTTTCCAAAATTTTCTTTAAAAATTATTAGTTTTTCCTCCACCGTTCCCCCAATTTTCGGCCAAATTCAAAATTTCCTCTACAGTTGGATAGGTCTCGGCGAACCGCATTCGGGGAGCCAAATTTTGCCCCCCCCACCCACCCTTTCTCGATTTATCGGCGATTTGAAAATCGGCTGTACCAATACGAAACAATAACCTAACCTAACCTAACCTAACCGTTTCGAAACAAATTTTAAGAAATCATATCTTAGACGTTATTTTTCCGTATTGGCTTGCATTACGCCGCCCCTTCGCAACTGTTTACATATAGTAGTTACACCCGTACTTTTGGCACCAGAGCCTTTTCATTTTCTTCAAATTTTCCAAAATTTTCTTTAAAAATTATTAGTTTTTCCTCCACCGTTCCCCCAATTTTCGGCCAAATTCAAAATTTCCTCTACAGTTGGATAGGTCTCGGCGAACCGCATTCGGGGAGCCAAATTTTGCCCCCCCCACCCACCCTTTCTCGATTTATCGGCGATTTGAAAATCGGCTGTACCAATACGAAACAATAACCTAACCTAACCTAACCTAACCTAACCTAACCTAACCTAACCTAACCTAACCTAACCGTTTCGAAACAAATTTTAAGAAATCATATCTTAGACGTTATTTTTCCGTATTGGCTTGCATTACGCCGCCCCTTCGCAACTGTTTACATATAGTAGTTACACCCGTACTTTTGGCACCAGAGCCTTTTCATTTTCTTCAAATTTTCCAAAATTTTCTTTAAAAATTATTAGTTTTTCCTCCACCGTTCCCCCAATTTTCGGCCAAATTCAAAATTTCCTCTACAGTTGGATAGGTCTCGGCGAACCGCATTCGGGGAGCCAAATTTTGCCCCCCCCACCCACCCTTTCTCGATTTATCGGCGATTTGAAAATCGGCTGTACCAATACGAAACAATAACCTAACCTAACCTAACCTAACCGTTTCGAAACAAATTTTAAGAAATCATATCTTAGACGTTATTTTTCCGTATTGGCTTGCATTACGCCGCCCCTTCGCAACTGTTTACATATAGTAGTTACACCCGTACTTTTGGCACCAGAGCCTTTTCATTTTCTTCAAATTTTCCAAAATTTTCTTTAAAAATTATTAGTTTTTCCTCCACCGTTCCCCCAATTTTCGGCCAAATTCAAAATTTCCTCTACAGTTGGATAGGTCTCGGCGAACCGCATTCGGGGAGCCAAATTTTGCCCCCCCCACCCACCCTTTCTCGATTTATCGGCGATTTGAAAATCGGCTGTACCAATACGAAACAATAACCTAACCTAACCTAACCTAACCGTTTCGAAACAAATTTTAAGAAATCATATCTTAGACGTTATTTTTCCGTATTGGCTTGCATTACGCCGCCCCTTCGCAACTGTTTACATATAGTAGTTACACCCGTACTTTTGGCACCAGAGCCTTTTCATTTTCTTCAAATTTTCCAAAATTTTCTTTAAAAATTATTAGTTTTTCCTCCACCGTTCCCCCAATTTTCGGCCAAATTCAAAATTTCCTCTACAGTTGGATAGGTCTCGGCGAACCGCATTCGGGGAGCCAAATTTTGCCCCCCCCCACCCACCCTTTCTCGATTTATCGGCGATTTGAAAATCGGCTGTACCAATACGAAACAATAACCTAACCTAACCTAACCTAACCTAACCTAACCTAACCTAACCTAACCTAACCTAACCGTTTCGAAACAAATTTTAAGATATCTTAGACGTTATTTTTCCGTATTGGCTTGCATTACGCCGCCCCTTCGCAACTGTTTACATATAGTAGTTACACCCGTACTTTTGGCACCAGAGCCTTTTCATTTTCTTCAAATTTTCCAAAATTTTCTTTAAAAATTATTAGTTTTTCCTCCACCGTTCCCCCAATTTTCGGCCAAATTCAAAATTTCCTCTACAGTTGGATAGGTCTCGGCGAACCGCATTCGGGGAGCCAAATTTTGCCCCCCCCACCCACCCTTTCTCGATTTATCGGCGATTTGAAAATCGGCTGTACCAATACGAAACA
>OX155662.1:9795000-9798475 GCA_944567765.1 Carterocephalus palaemon | reverse complement strand
AACCTAACCTAACCTAACCTAACCTAACCTCTAACCTAACCTAACCTAACCTAACCTAACCTAACCTAACCTAACCTAACCTAACCTAACCTAACCTAACCTAACCTAACCTAACCTAACCTAACCTAACCTAACCTAACCTAACCTAACCTAACCTAACCTAACCTAACCTAACCTAACCTAACCTAACCTAACCTAACCTAACCTAACCTAACCTAACCTAACCTAACCTAACCTAACCTAACCTAACCTAACCTAACCTAACCTAACCTAACCTAACCTAACCTAACCTAACCTAACCTAACCTAACCTAACCTAACCTAACCTAACCTAACCTAACCTAACCTAACCTAACCTAACCTAACCTAACCTAACCTAACCTAACCTAACCTAACCTAACCTAACCTAACCTAACCTAACCTAACCTAACCTAACCTAACCTAACCTAACCTAACCTAACCTAACCTAACCTAACCTAACCTAACCTAACCTAACCTAACCTAACCTAACCTAACCTAACCTAACCTAACCTAACCTAACCTAACCTAACCTAACCTAACCTAACCTAACCTAACCTAACCTAACCTAACCTAACCTAACCTAACCTAACCTAACCTAACCTAACCTAACCTAACCTAACCTAACCTAACCTAACCTAACCTAACCTAACCTAACCTAACCTAACCTAACCTAACCTAACCTAACCTAACCTAACCTAACCTAACCTAACCTAACCTAACCTAACCTAACCTAACCTAACCTAACCTAACCTAACCTAACCTAACCTAACCTAACCTAACCTAACCTAACCTAACCTAACCTAACCTAACCTAACCTAACCTAACCTAACCTAACCTAACCTAACCTAACCTAACCTAACCTAACCTAACCTAACCTAACCTAACCTAACCTAACCTAACCTAACCTAACCTAACCTAACCTAACCTAACCTAACCTAACCTAACCTAACCTAACCTAACCTAACCTAACCTAACCTAACCTAACCTAACCTAACCTAACCTAACCTAACCTAACCTAACCTAACCTAACCTAACCTAACCTAACCTAACCTAACCTAACCTAACCTAACCTAACCTAACCTAACCTAACCTAACCTAACCTAACCTAACCTAACCTAACCTAACCTAACCTAACCTAACCTAACCTAACCTAACCTAACCTAACCTAACCTAACCTAACCTAACCTAACCTAACCTAACCTAACCTAACCTAACCTAACCTAACCTAACCTAACCTAACCTAACCTAACCTAACCTAACCTAACCTAACCTAACCTAACCTAACCTAACCTAACCTAACCTAACCTAACCTAACCTAACCTAACCTAACCTAACCTAACCTAACCTAACCTAACCTAACCTAACCTAACCTAACCTAACCTAACCTAACCTAACCTAACCTAACCTAACCTAACCTAACCTAACCTAACCTAACCTAACCTAACCTAACCTAACCTAACCTAACCTAACCTAACCTAACCTAACCTAACCTAACCTAACCTAACCTAACCTAACCTAACCTAACCTAACCTAACCTAACCTAACCTAACCTAACCTAACCTAACCTAACCTAACCTAACCTAACCTAACCTAACCTAACCTAACCTAACCTAACCTAACCTAACCTAACCTAACCTAACCTAACCTAACCTAACCTAACCTAACCTAACCTAACCTAACCTAACCTAACCTAACCTAACCTAACCTAACCTAACCTAACCTAACCTAACCTAACCTAACCTAACCTAACCTAACCTAACCTAACCTAACCTAACCTAACCTAACCTAACCTAACCTAACCTAACCTAACCTAACCTAACCTAACCTAACCTAACCTAACCTAACCTAACCTAACCTAACCTAACCTAACCTAACCTAACCTAACCTAACCTAACCTAACCTAACCTAACCTAACCTAACCTAACCTAACCTAACCTAACCTAACCTAACCTAACCTAACCTAACCTAACCTAACCTAACCTAACCTAACCTAACCTAACCTAACCTAACCTAACCTAACCTAACCTAACCTAACCTAACCTAACCTAACCTAACCTAACCTAACCTAACCTAACCTAACCTAACCTAACCTAACCTAACCTAACCTAACCTAACCTAACCTAACCTAACCTAACCTAACCTAACCTAACCTAACCTAACCTAACCTAACCTAACCTAACCTAACCTAACCTAACCTAACCTAACCTAACCTAACCTAACCTAACCTAACCTAACCTAACCTAACCTAACCTAACCTAACCTAACCTAACCTAACCTAACCTAACCTAACCTAACCTAACCTAACCTAACCTAACCTAACCTAACCTAACCTAACCTAACCTAACCTAACCTAACCTAACCTAACCTAACCTAACCTAACCTAACCTAACCTAACCTAACCTAACCTAACCTAACCTAACCTAACCTAACCTAACCTAACCTAACCTAACCTAACCTAACCTAACCTAACCTAACCTAACCTAACCTAACCTAACCTAACCTAACCTAACCTAACCTAACCTAACCTAACCTAACCTAACCTAACCTAACCTAACCTAACCTAACCTAACCTAACCTAACCTAACCTAACCTAACCTAACCTAACCTAACCTAACCTAACCTAACCTAACCTAACCTAACCTAACCTAACCTAACCTAACCTAACCTAACCTAACCTAACCTAACCTAACCTAACCTAACCTAACCTAACCTAACCTAACCTAACCTAACCTAACCTAACCTAACCTAACCTAACCTAACCTAACCTAACCTAACCTAACCTAACCTAACCTAACCTAACCTAACCTAACCTAACCTAACCTAACCTAACCTAACCTAACCTAACCTAACCTAACCTAACCTAACCTAACCTAACCTAACCTAACCTAACCTAACCTAACCTAACCTAACCTAACCTAACCTAACCTAACCTAACCTAACCTAACCTAACCTAACCTAACCTAACCTAACCTAACCTAACCTAACCTAACCTAACCTAACCTAACCTAACCTAACCTAACCTAACCTAACCTAACCTAACCTAACCTAACCTAACCTAACCTAACCTAACCTAACCTAACCTAACCTAACCTAACCTAACCTAACCTAACCTAACCTAACCTAACCTAACCTAACCTAACCTAACCTAACCTAACCTAACCTAACCTAACCTAACCTAACCTAACCTAACCTAACCTAACCTAACCTAACCTAACCTAACCTAACCTAACCTAACCTAACCTAACCTAACCTAACCTAACCTAACCTAACCTAACCTAACCTAACCTAACCTAACCTAACCTAACCTAACCTAACCTAACCTAACCTAACCTAACCTAACCTAACCTAACCTAACCTAACCTAACCTAACCTAACCTAACCTAACCTAACCTAACCTAACCTAACCTAACCTAACCTAACCTAACCTAACCTAACCTAACCTAACCTAACCTAAC